>VDFB02259159.1:341730-384910 GCA_007258455.2 Sequoia sempervirens
AATAGACCATTGACCTTAGGGTAGTGCATCTTGTACCTTAGTTGATGACGGTCAATGTCCTTTCATCCTTTCAAAAAACACCAATAGTAACATTACCTTATTATTGATATGGCCAACCACGAATGTTAATGGTAGACTAATTTAGACTCAATGGTGTTGATACACTTGGGGTCTTGATTGACCCTTCATGAATGCATGTACATGAACCAAAATGAATCAAAGATGTTTTTGGCTTGAAAATAGTTGGTTTTCATAATAAGTTCAAATGTGTGAGTATAGAAAATAATGGCTTCATAATTGTTAAAATAACAAAGTCTTGTCATTGGCACTAATCCAATCAACATATCAATTTAAGCATTGTCCTCATCAAGGCCTTCACAAACTTGTGCTCATGTTTATCCCATAGAACATTCGCCAAGTATATCAAGTTGCGCAAATCAGTCAATATATTTGTGATTGAATTTTTTATTCAAATATAATTCTTAACATCTCCTAGCAAGTGGTATATTAATGGTTAAACACACACTCAAAGTTATGTTAAAAATCCATGTAACAAATTCTTGCAAGTTAAAATTAATGAAAATCCACTAGATAATGAAATTCTGATATCTAACACAATTCATCGTAGCTATCATCATTATATTACACAGATATAAGGCTTAGAGCATTCTTTTGCTTTGGGGCTAGCTCCAAGTTGTTGTGAGAAGCTTTTTTTGAACATTGTGTACACAACAATAGGCATTTGGTTGTCATG
This sequence comes from Sequoia sempervirens, assembly GCA_007258455.2. Classification (NCBI taxonomy): domain Eukaryota; kingdom Viridiplantae; phylum Streptophyta; class Pinopsida; order Cupressales; family Cupressaceae; genus Sequoia; species Sequoia sempervirens. The sequence goes on from VDFB02259159.1 coordinate 342,485, forward strand.
CTTGATTCCATTTTTTGACCAAAGTATAAATCACAACACTGCAATAAGGTGATCCATAACTAGCAGAACATGTGCATGTGCAGCTACTTAACCGGGACTGTGACATGTTCCTCCGAGAACTGTTCTAAGGCCATTGATACTCTTGAGTTGCCCTCAATATATATATATATAGTGGAAGTGGACAGATAGTATATATGTATATAATTATATAATTATATATATTAAAGAATGAGGAAACAGAAATGATTGACAATCTGTCCACTTCCATTTACTTTCTTTGTAACCATCAAAATGAATATGGAATACTTTGGAGCTCAAATGATGAATGACTTTCAACCAACCTTCCTGTTGTAAAAGAGTCTGAATGGGAAAAATCAGCACCTTGACAAACCATGATACTAATTGTTATTCCAGATATCATTCCAAAACTTGAATCTTAACTAACAAAATCATTGTTTGATTTCATATGTTTCTAGGCTGCTAACCAAGTCGAATAAGCCTCCAATTAGCTGTTCCTACCAACGAATAAGAACCCTGAAGCAATAAAAGAATCAGCTAAGGGAAATGTTTGCTTAAACAAGCTTTTTCCTTGCTGAGGAGTCTTCTACATAGTAGCCATACTAAGTGATTGCCAAAGAAATGTTTAATAAGCCTATGAAGCATATATTCAACTCACCTACCCATTTGGGTTGGCAAATTTCATCTTGGACATTAAGTTCAAATTAGACTATGAAGATTTGTCTTTCAAAAACACACCATATAAAACTTCTGCCAAAAATTAGCTACGTATGGTTTAAATAACAATTAAAATGTAAATGCTTGAATAGACATCAAAACAGAAAGCTAAATAAGGTCTACAAGCCTCTGGCATTTAGTTGTCCCCGAAGAAAGCTCTTTAATGATTTTATACTTTGATGGAGCACGACATTAAGGTTTGGATTAAGAGCCTATAAGAGAAAAACTAAAATATTGTATTCCAATAAGTAATGCAACAAATTGAGGCAGACTTTTGACAGGAGGTTACAAATTTATGAATGGATCTCGGACATGTATTTGTTTACCTCCTGATTTGAAGCTTGTAAACAGACATAGATGCTAAAATGCCAAAGCCTTTGAAGAGATAACCCATCCATAAAATATAAATCAGTAATTGGCCATGAAAGATATGTTATCATAAACCTTAGTCTATGAGCATATTTTCCTGCTGTAGTTGCTGTGATAAATGCCCTGGCCATAATTATAAATAGACAAGAAGATAAAGGATTCCTATTTCTTAATCTGCTAGTGGACTGAAGAGGTTCTAATAGGATTATGAAATTAATTGTCAACTAAGTGGAATGTAGACGAAGTTTTATTCAACTATCCTCTTCACCAAACGCATGGCAAAAATTAAATAGGTTGTGTTGTTGAATATTCTACCAAAGTTACATAGATTACTCAAATGTGTCTCAACTGAAAAAGGTTTATCTCCTGTCCCAAGTGTTTTGTATCAAACATCAAGTCATCAATCCAACTGTCACATATAGTAAAAATCAGATTTTATTCGTTGGTGAAATTGTGTACTTGAAGATGAGCCTAAATGCAAAAAACATGGTGGAGTAAATCATTTCCAGGCTCCAGCTCATCATTTTCCTTTAAAGAGAACCTCATCTTCACCATCATTTGCCAGAACATGGTGCAACAATGTAAATCTAAAAAATAAATTGTAATTTATTTGTCTCCTTAATTAAATCAAGTGTGATAGAGTTCAAAAGTAGAAAGATCTTTCAATTTCCATTTGTACAGAAAATTGACCACTGAACATCCTATCATTTTCACTAACAAAACACGAATGCTATATTTAAGCTTCATATATATCCTTGCATCTTTTCACATCATGCAAAAAACTGGAAAGTAGTGTAACTCACATTCTAGGTTTGATCCTCTCCCATATTGTCTGGAGAAAAGGAAGCAGAGAAACAAAGCCACCTGCCTTATAATGGCATTCCCACCCGTCTTATAATGTACTCAAAGCTGCACTTAATTTATCAAGGTTGAGTAGTATGTCTTGTTATCACTCTCAAAACCATTGCAACATTAAATTTTGAAACTGCAAATATTCGCTGTTCAATTCTACATGCTGATCTTTTATTCAATTGCATTTTCTGTTAGAGGTGTATAGCTTTCCTAGGATTTTGCTAATTTATGCACAACAATTATTGTTAATTACCAAAATATATATTATAGGATCATTTTTCATAACAGTGTTCAGATCTTAGTATGATGCAGACTGAGATAGAGGTACAGAACGTGTGATAGTACATTAAACGAAAGAAAACCTACCATCCATAAGGTAATGATGACTCCTAAAATATTCAAGCTAGCATTTCTGTCTGTCAGGAACAAATTACCAAATTTCTAAACTATGACTAAAATCAAATAAACTAAGTCCCATCTTTCTTCTAGCTAAATCATAAATCATTTAATTTAAATTATTGTCCAGATTCTGATTAAATGCATGTCTAGTTAACATAATAATATGGATCCAAAAATAGACATAATGCCAAAAGAAGATACATAATATATCTTTCCAAAAGGATAATAATGCTAGTGACATGACCTACTAAAAAAAAATTCATACTCAAATTGCGGACAGACATCAAAAGAAGCAAAGTTGACTAGATTTCCTAAAGATATTGTAACAATCAGGACGAATAACAGAAGAATCATTAATTAAAAAGAATTTCTGTGACAACAAAAGAATAGTAGCTGGGATATGTATGTGACTCCTCTCTTTACGCTAAAATCCCAATATTAATCATATATTTGATTTTCCCATCCAAATTGATTTCTGAAAATGGTACACTATAATGCAGAATGCTCCACCTAAAAATGGGCATGATAATACCAAGATGAGAACCATTGCTAGTATAGCACACCACTGACAATTCTCCTCCTTTATAAAAGAAGTGAACATAACCGGTGCCATTACAAGGTTTCTACTTCAGAAAGACACCCATAGTTACCAGGAGAAGAAGAGTATAGGGACACAATATCAAACCAAAGTACAGGGGAAAAAGAATAAAGCGGTGTGTATGTGTGCACGCATATAGGCGTGTTTTTATATGGTCACCAGGAGGGATGTGTAACTATAAAGGAACAGTATTGGGGTGTCTGCCCCGGTACTAAGTTTCTAGGCAACTGCAGAAAGAAAACATGCAAATTTCCTGAAGGTCAAGAACACCAAGCAAAATAATTGAACAGTGCTGACGATAATACCAAATATGACTTCAAATTGTACATGTTCCAGTAGAAAACTTTAAAGAATATGAAACAAGGGAAGCCATATGATGATTAACCAAACAAGGAAGCATACTCCAACGATAGCAAGGAAGTTACAGATATCAAGTGACACTTCTCTTCCAGTCCGTAGACACGTCAATTATTTTTCTATATTGTAACTCCTCACAAAACTATAAGGAATGTAATATTTTATATTAGTAAAATTGGCTAAAATTGCTCGCCTCTCTTTTTTCATAGAATTGATATGTAATTAATATGCACAGAAAAATGACATGTATATATGGTCAGTTTATGGTAAAGTTTCAAATAGGAACCATTATGTGTTTTTTAAAGATGGCATCAATGCAATCTCCAAGATCACATAAAATGTTGGGCAGTCATGAGCTCCAAACAAACATCACAGATAGGACAGACAAGAAGAAAATTTCTCACCTTGTTCTTGAGGTACACAGACAACTGCCATCCCATAGTTCCTTTTAATTATACTAAGACTAATCCATCCTGCTGAATATAGTCGTCAGCCAAAAGGTATAAGTTGTGCATGATAAACAAAGGTCTTGTTATTGAAGATAAAATCAAAATCCCTCTGCATTCTCAGACATGATCCTTGATTTATGTAAATACTAAATATATACTTAGTTTGCTATGATTAACTCATAAAATCTATTTAGATAGAAAGTTCAGTTTATTGCCTGAGAATCAAATTTTACATGATTTGAAATGCATCAAATCAAAGTGCAATATAAGTCAACAAAAGCAGGGCACCCAATAATCTGAATGAATGTGCAGTAATTTGAAATGTTTCAGATAATTGTCAAGTGTCAAGTTTGACCACTATACCCTCAAACAAGGTGAATATTTGCTTTACAAATTAATATCCATTATTTCTGCACTGGCATTTCAGATGTTCAATACATATAGCACCAAGTGAGAATTGCAAGAAAGATTGCTGGAAACATGCATGCCTGAATACGCTTGACATACTGAGTCCATCTTGAAGAATTTTGCATAGTGAATTTCACTTGTGATCAATAGCAGGTATGCATCAAATAATATCTGAGTTTGTTCATTTCCTGAATGATATGCTTTGCTTTACTATGATCAATTCGAATAATCTACCAATAAGCCTGTCAATACAATTGCAGCAAACTGGAAATGCCAAAACACTGAAAACTATGACCTATAAACTTCACATGTTCAGTTCATATTTTCGTCCTAGGAGAGACTTCCATTAGATGATGCCATACCAGAGTCAGAATTTGTAGACTGGATCACAGTGCGTTGCTTCTTCTGTTCTTCATAATCGGCATCATCAGTAGGTAGTTCATATCGACATATTGGGCATGAATTTCTAGAACTTAACCAAGGGATGATGCAGTCACCATGATAGAGATGCTGGCAGGGTAATTGTTTCCCTGTATCCCCTAAAGGAATCATGTCTTTACAGATTGCACACAATGCAGCCCCACTGTCTATTTCCTCTTGGCATATTTCAAATGCAGGCAGACCCTCAATCGCAGATTTTGCGGCTGGAGGAGCACCTCTGTGAGTATTATCATTTTCAGCAAAATTCTGAAGCAGAATTTCATAGCCAGCATCGTCAACATAGTCGGCTGGATTACCCACATATGTATCCTCTTCAGGAAGACTCAATCTCAACTCAATAGTATTGTCCTCCAGACCTTGCATTATTTCATTCCAATCAAAAGTTCTTCCTGATGTTTCAAGTGTTGCCCCACGAGATAATGAGGTCCAGTCCCTTATGCGTAATCTCAAAACATCCCTCCTTGCATTCGGCCTCCTTTGTCCCTCTACCCCAGCCCCATTAGTTTCATCAGGGCTCAAGACAGCCCCTACATCAACTGCATCTTCTTCGCCTTGTCCTTCTGCAGTATCCCCTTCACCAACCTCTTCCCATGCATCGTTTTCCTCTTCATCTTCCTCATCCCCATCATCATCATCCTCATCATCGTCATCATACCCAAATGAATCCCACATATCCAATTCAATATTCAGAACATTGTCATCATCCTCCTCGTTACCCTCTTCCAGAAAGTCACTGGTTTCGATAACTTCATTGTTTCCATTTTCTGAAGCATCCGCAGGAACTAAATCAGCCTGATTATCATCAGATTCAGCCTGTGGGTGTCCTAAATTGGTGTGATTATCATTAGATTCAGATTGTGGGTTTCCCAAATTTGTCAGATTGTCAATAAATGCGGCTTGTAAATGGCCAAAATTTGGCTGATTATCACCAAATGCAGTTTGTGGTTGGCCCAAGCTTGACTCGTTATCAACGGATGCATCTTGTGTGTACCCCAGATTTGGCTGACTATCAAGAAAATCAGATTGCAGGTGTCCTATATTTTGCTGACTGACCACAAGAGGCCCCTCCTGGGAATCCAGCTGACTTCCACCTTGGCTCCTTGTTTCCCCCAAGGTCCCATCCCTAGCTACTCGCGCTCGTTGGATCCTAGGGCTTGACTGAGTAAGCTCTGTCAACATTCTCAAAACCCTGAGTACATTCCTCTGATAAGTACTATCACCCCTCTCAATCCTACCAGACCTCTGGCGCCTAGCCCTGCTATTGGCCCTATGGTCATTTGGAACAACCTCAGCAGTAGCTCTAGCCTCCACGAACCCACTGTGGCATTCACTACAAAGAATCGGAGATCCCTCTACATGGGGTTCCAGATTAACCACTTTGTTGCACTGATAACACCAATATGAATTATTTTCTCCATTATTTTCGCGGTCAGTTGGATTTTGGGCATCTGGAGCCTCCAAGGTCTGGTTTGATTGTTGATCGGCCATTGTAGGGCAAGGTAATGAGGATTTCTAATATTTGAATAAATGGGTTATTGAATGTATTGTATTTTGTCACCAAAATAGATAGTTTTAATGCAGGATTTAGTGCAACAGATTTTAAATACTTAAAAATATAATTGCTTACCTCTAAAGCAAAAAGAGATATTTTGATTAGACTGTATCACCGGCCACCGTTGTTCTGAACTTCCCACCGCAGCACAATTACAGAGCACACACAAGATGGATCGACGAATGAGAAACCTTCGGTTGAAATTATAGTGAGAAAACTCTGAAACCCATTTTCAACATCTGACAAATAATCAATTGTTTTCATTTTCAAGTCTCTTCTTTAATATTTAACAAATATTATATTGTTTACTTCTCTTTCAAGGCTAGTATGCATTGCATGTTTGACTAGATAACGGTAAAATTATGATAGAGAAGGGGTGATTCACACAAGGTGGTACTGGTACCTATCTTTTATGGGGAAATTACGATCAGAAAGGCTAGAAATATGCCTTAGATCTATCAAGGTCAGGTAATGGGAGCCCCAGGGATGGATAATTTAAGAGAGAATGGGAATGCTGATATTCCACTCCTTGTATTTTATTTTTTAAAGTGTTCTTTCAAATTGGGAATGAAAAAATTCCACTTCTTGTTTTATTCTATTCTATTTTAAATTAAAATGATAATTTGAATCAATATTCAAAATTATCTCTAGTAAAAAGATAATTTTAATATTTATTTTCATGATATGTTATTTTTTATTAATGATTATATCTTATATGACATATTTGTAACATCACATGATGATATGGTTATTTAATGATCATACCTTATGATATTTCTCAATATTATCTTTTCACATATATCATATTGTTTGGTTTCTTTTGGGAGCATTTATAAATATTACCTTTCAATCCAATTAACTCACTCTTCTTTTGGAGAGCACAGATATACCATTGTGATTATACCACATTTATGCATGATTACAGCTTATGTGGTATCTTATGTCATTGTGCTTACATGGTGATATAATTTATGACACTTACATTATGATATCTTACACTATTATGCCTATGCCATTTTACATGCTTACACCATACATGGTAGTTTGCACTCTTATAAACTCGAGAACTTGCATGAGTTAGCTTTATCATGAGCTTTGTCCCCACACTTGGGGATGAAATTGGTCAATGTTTAGTGTACCATATTACATATTCTTTCATGAAAATGCCATTTAGTTAGATTTTAGGGATAACATATTGGCATATGTAGTCATCACACTCTTCTCTTCTCAAAACCAAGTCTAGATTGTTATAACTCATCCAATTTGAGTAAGGCATACATCCCATTTGTATATTAATTAGTTAAAATTGACTATTTTATGGTTCCTACATTAGATTTACTTAGAGTGATACATTTATGGGTCCTACATCATAATTGGTTAAAATGGCACCTTCATGGGTCCTACAACATAATTAGTTAAATTGACACTTTCAAAGATCCTACACTAAAATTTGTTAAAGTGAAGCCTTCATGGATCCTACACCAAAATTGGTTAAAGTAACACCTTAATGGGTCATATACTACAAATGGTTAAAGTGACACCTTCATGAGTCCTACAACTAAAACATTTTTGTTAAACTCAATTTACACCCTTTTGTTGCTTTTACACTTAAAGATAGTGCAATTTAGAAAAATGTAAAATAATTACAATTTTCATATTGATGTTTTTTAGGTATTGCTAACTCTTTTTGTGTCTATATGTGTATATTAGAAGATACAAATCTACAAAAGCACATTGAAATCAAGATGCATCATCTAAATCATATAGTCTTGAATATATTTGTTATTTCAATTATAGTATTTTTAATGCATTATTCATATAATTCGCATGCATACCAAAGTAGGGGGAAATATAAAGGATAAAAGTGCATACCTTGTCCTTATAATCTCTTATATTAAACTTGTCTTAAACATGATATTATGATACTTAAATTGATTTATTTTTCACATAAGTTGACATAAACTTGAAACCAATCCTACATCAACCTATCTCATCCCCTAAAGACCTAGGCCAAATTTTAGACACATCTATTCCTATACTCTAAACTATATTATAGGTGCAATTCTATCCATTAAACATAATCACATATATGACCATGCTCTTCCAATCCAATTTTTGTGTCCTCACAAGATGATCCTTTAATAAAATTTAATTGCTATCCATTGTAATACACACCAACTATTTCGACTTGAGCACCTAGGATGTCATATTTAATGTCAATCCCTAGGACATTAGTACATTAGGATCTATAAAAACAAGACTTCCTAGATTGTAGTATCAAGTAGTGACTCCAATATTTCTTAATCAATAGGCTATTCCACCACTAGTTTTTGTATCATCCATTTTATAAAATTGGTGATGAGATTTTACTCAAATAAAATGAAGTTCCATTTTTAATCTTCTTATATAAAATCCCCAAAGACACTTCTCAATGCAACACTTTGTCTACCAACTATATATAGGTCCAAGAAAATAGAGTTTGACTGAAAGAAAATAAAGTTTCATTTTCAATCTTCTTATATAAAACTGCCAAAGCCACTTCTTAGTGAAACACTTTGCATGACAATTATGTACAGGTCTAAGAAAATAGGATCTACAAGCACAAAAGATTGAATTGCTGGGTTTGAATGTAATCACACCAATTAGACAAAAACATAGATGAAATTCATCCTAGACACCAAAAATCTAGGGATTAAATCATCTATATAGTTAGAACAATAATTCAATATTATATATGAATTTAATCACTTCTATCATATTTCATCAATCAACACAAGGACATGGAACTGAGAAATAGAATTTGAGACAAATAAGCAATAGTGTATTCCCTTTATTTGTATTTTCATCACATAATTTTGTCTAGGATATTTGATTAATTTTGTGTCTAATTATAATTAATTTTTGTTATCATTTTATTAGATCAATTAGAACACAATCTATGGGGTGTGATTTATTTCCCTACACATATAAACAATTAATTATACATACATAGTGATCAATAACTTACCCCAACTCATGTAGAAACTAAAAAAACAAACAATTAAAGTTTCATGCAAATTGGTGCTACCAAATCATAGTGGAAATGGAGACATTATAATACAAATATAAATTATAAATAAAGAAAATATATAACACAACATAAAATAAATAAATTGCAAAAAAGCCCTTAGAAGGGGGAAAACCCAATTTGGTAGTGATAATTGCACTTCTATGAGAGCATATTTCTTAAATAGACAAGTACAAACTTGTAATTATAACCCATACCAAGCTTATTTATCTACTTCTACTTTACTTTACACCACCTTTTTTCCGCAACAACCTTTTCTCCCCTTTGTTTTGGGTTGTCAAAGTATTTAAATAGAATGCTAGAAGACTATGCATGTATTTTATAATCCATATACCATAAAATCTAAACAGATACGGTCATTTGAAATGTTTTTAATTCTTGGTTTTTGTCTTAGTATAATACTATCCCTTTTCATCAAAGATATTTGTGTTATCACCATATTGATTACAAAATTACCCCCTAATGGAACATAATGGTTTTGAAATTGCTTTCTATTGTAAATTAACAATTTTAGCTTGATGAGTACTAGGGGTATTTTTAATACCTCAAACTTGTTAAATACCTTTCATTTAATGATGATCTTGATTTGTGGGTCCAATATAAATCACACATTGCTTCTCATAGAGATTTTATTTCCATAAAATATTACTTTTGAAATATAAGATGATTTATTCCTCCATCCCTAAATTTTTGTGTCTAAATAAATTCAAGAAAATTCTCCCTCGAATTATCCTTGTTATCTTCATGCTAATGTTATAACATAAAAACTTGTACAAGAGAAGAATATAATAGGAAAGTTGTAAATACTTGATAATAGTAAGCCACTTTGAGGGGGCTACCTCCAATAGTCTTCAATAATAACTAAATATACAATACAAAGATAATAACTAATATCCACCTCCTATATATACCATATTTATGTTGTGGATACTATCCATGTTGACCTGACTACATATATATAACTTTATAAAATGATCATATAACTTATTTAAGGGTTATGCTAGGTGCAAGTTAGTTGCACATATCCTTATTTACACTATAGATTAAGGGAATGGCATGAACCTCTCCTTAAAATAATATTATATTCAATTTTGATGATCATCAGATGCTTCTGGAAGAATGCTTCATCTTTCCATGTTGCATATTTATAGGCTAGATTATTCCACTTGGTTAGATACCCTACAATCATCCTCATGTGTAGCCTCTTAGTGCAATGCTAAAGGATACCCTTGGGTTCCAAAATTATTTTTATTTACTCATCAAGCTTTAGTAAATTATCAATTTATTAAAATTTTACATTGATTAGCTTGTTGCTTGATTATATTTTGTGTCATTGTTTTTTCTCCCTTAGACTATAAACTACCCCCTAGTGGTGTCAAATGTGATCTTTCATTCCTCTAAAATTTTGTGTGTACCTTCAATAACGAGGTGAAGTATGGTGGAGAATTCCCTAGTACTAGTTGAATGACATGATCATGATCATAATTTGGGAAGCAATTCTTGTGGCACATGCCCAACAACTACTAAGTACACACCTATGATTTCCTATAGATTTGGTAGTGTAGGGAATTTTTAATCTTCTTCTTCTACTACATCTAATTATTATGCTTCTTCTTCTTATATTTCCATCATTAGTAACAAGATTTGATATCGCATATGAGTGCTAGCACTTGGATATAGACTAGTTTCCCTAGAGGATCCACCTTGATTGATTACAAAATCATGTTACTACTTTTATTGAGATATAGATCATTGGAGGTAGAATATTGTGTACTTGATGTAACCCATCATGTATTCTTTCATACTAGTTACTTTTCCTTTCATTTTCCCTAACACCTTTGATAATATTTACTCCTTCATCCAATCATTTTCTTCCCTTATATATTTTATGGATACTATATCCATCTCCACTACTACTGAATTACCTTTGTCTAGAATATTTCTAGGAGTGATTATATTCCTTCCTTTACCTTTTGTTGAAGCCTCCACCATGGTGTAAAAAATGAAACAAATCCAAATAATCTAAACAAAATACTATAATTTACCAAGACTTTCTTGTTAAGAAAAATATCCAAGAAAATCACAAATTTGTAAACTTAGGATAAATTTTGGTGAAACCCTAACTTCATAATAAATCCTTCAATTATGCTCCAAATGAACTCAAATATAGACTATAGGATACTCAATATTTCCTTGATCAACTCTCCAACTGTTTTAAAACAATCCATTATTTTATAGCCCTAGGAGTGAATTTGGTGGAAACCCAAATTTCATAATAACACCTTCAAATCTACTCCAAATGATCTCAAATTTTGGATTGTAGCAATTTTATTATTTACTTGATAAACCATCCAAAAAAATATAAAATAATAAAATTGAGAGAGATATGTGCTTCATAATTTTGCCTCCTAAATTTTAAAAAACTAACTTGTATCTTATCTTTTAGATGCTAAGATCGTGCTCTCATACCACCTATAATGAAATAGATTGTACAAGTTAAGAAATATAAAAATATAATAGGAAATATATGCTACATGTTAGACCTTAAAACTATGGATCCATAATCCTAAGAAAAAATATTACTTCAAAACTAGGGATATGCCATTAAGAAGGAAAAGGAGGTTCATTATACCAATTGTAGATGTTTGAAGACCAGCTAGTGAGAGTGGGTAATCTATCCTACACTTTGAACATATCTTAGACTCAAGAGGGTGTTCCTATAGGTATCCTTAGGTGTTTTAAGAATCCACTTAAATATGGCATGACTACAATAAATCTACAACTATTCTTAGATGTAAAATTGACCTCTATAAGTGTCACTAGATCAAAATTTAGTAGCTACCTTAGATCTCTTTTACAATTAAATACTAAGTTACATATGTAGTTTAGATAACAACAATGTGGCAATCCATTAAGATGATTTCATTCAACATTTTTTACATATTACCATAGTATAAACACACTAGACATGATCATCTAAATGTGTAATAGTCTATGATCACTCAATAATACTCCTTGGTTGTATTACTAAACCATGAAAAACATGTGTAATTCATACTTCTACTTCAACTAAAAATTGGTGAAATATTTTTTATTTTTAATATGTGTGGAGGGTTAGAGTCTTCTAGACCAGTGCCTTATTAGGTCACGAAGTTATATTTAGCCATCACAAATAGAAAAAATAAATAATAGTAGAGGTATGATGCATACCAATCACATCTACTTAATGATATCCTTCTCTGAACTCATTAACATTCATCTATAACAAAGAAAGAGATTAATATAAATGACAATTTGCAATAAATTATAGTATTACAACACTAATCAAATCATTGTTATGGTCACACCAACAAATATGGTGAAAGAAATTTTTACAAGCAAGAGGGCGTTCCATACCTTTGTACCTAAAAACTCTCTAAAATGCCAATAAATAGCCAAGGACACATATGATTACATACATTTTCTCTAGAAGATACCTATCTACCACTTAAGGAGCTACTATGATGATGGATATATTAACATATATTTTAAAACCCTCAAATGCTTTGTACTTTAGTTGAATGAAAATCCATTAATGACCAACCTTAAACAAATGAAAGAACATCCATATATAGAACCAAGTAGTCATCCCTTCAAAACTCATGTGAAAATCAACAATGGCTCCTATATTTTAAACCTACCTAATACATTGATGTTACCTTGTTTCATGGTTTAATAATAATAATTTAAATTTCATTTACAATTACTCCCAAGATATTAGATCCTATATATTCAATAGGAGGAACACATCAAGAACAACACTTAGTTCAAATTGGGTCATTAATGGTGATTGGAAGTTATTGAGGTAGCTAAATGAGTGTTGCATAGCCATGGAAATGAAAACAACTATCCAAGGACCAAATTTTATTTTTCTTTACACATGGTGCCACCATGGAGATAGGTAATGCAATTTTATTAGTAAGAGGACTACACAAATTTATAAAATTCCTGCAACTAAGAAGCCTTAAGAAATAATCTAATAATATCGACAAAGATCAATTAAAAAAGGTAAGGGGCTAATAAGACCATGACTCTAAGGGAATAAGGATGTAAATCTTAAGTGATTGAACCAAAAGAGCCAATCATCATAGAAATAAAGAGTAGTGAAATAATCAAAAGGTAAAAACAAATAATGAATAGAATGAATAATAGCTTTTTTTATTATTTATAACATTTAACACTAGACGGACACGAAGGAGACAATACTTAGGAAAAATGCACAAATAAAGGCCCATACAAAGATTTCTTAGATAGTTATAAACTAAGGGTAAAATGATGCCTAACTACACAAATAAACTAGGACTTAAACATAAAATGGCATTATGGGATGAGTCCCAACAAGCTTTGCTTGGGAACATATGTCTCTTGTAGACACAATAAGAATCTAGTTAACTCTTGGAGTAAACCAAAAATGCATAAAGTGGAATGCTATCATACACTTCATCATGATTAATAATTACAGCATAAAAACACACATCAGGGTATTTACAAGGAAAAACACACAAAAAAAAAACATGTACAAAGTGGATCCAACATTATCCACATGAAATAATGCTTCAAATTCTAACCATGGATGGACAAACCTATCAAGTACCCTATCAAAACTCTTAGATGGTACACATTACTACCATACTCATCTACAACTTCATATGGCCCAAGTCATAAAGGATCAAAATTTCCATGTTTTCCTCTATCCTTAGATATTTCATTCCACATGAGAACCAAATCTCCAACTTGGAAGCCTTGGATTTCCCTCTTTTCAAATAAATATGTTTTCATTCACTTATTTGATAAGGTTATTTCATGTGCAACTCTTCCACTTTCATCTAATTCAACTAGCTCCATTACCCTATGAGAAATTGTAGCACTTTATATATCATCAATATCTTACAAAAATTAATACACAATCTATCCCAAACTAATTGGCATCTTAGAATCCATTCCATAAAAAACCTTAAATGGGCTCTTGCCAATAACAATCTTATGGGTAAAAACAAGAATTTGGGTTCACATATGGGTGAAGTTTCGAGTGAAGTAAAAATAGCGATAGGAATAGGTAGATGTTTTAAAGCCAATAACCATCTAGGTATTAGAAAAAATTACACATATAAAAATTAGACTCAACATACTACAATCATATTACTAGAATATTTTAAGATTCTATGTGTAAGAGCTTCAATTTTTTAGTCCAACTGTGACAAATTTTGAAAATCAAGAAAAATGCTTCCACTTTTTGAATATTTTGTGGACCTAGCTTCTTGTACCTACCCTTATAGGTCGTCGTACTAGCCCATGGTGCATACTTCAATTTATCATCCCTTCTTTTCTTGTCCAAAGCCAATTTTCTTCTAATTATTTTTAGGAGACTTTTATTGTTGGATTTAATTTGTCTATTACTTTGGGGATGATAAGGAGATGAGGACATCAAATTAATTCTATACTCAATGTATAGGTTTGAAACATCGCGTGATTTGAAGCACGTGGCATTATTAATAGTTATTATTGTAGGAACATCAAATATGATTAAGATGTGCTATTAAAAAAACAATAACCACTGTTGATGTAGCATTATGAGTTGGGAATGCCTCAACCTATTTGATGAAATAATCAGTTGCCACAAGTATCTATTTGTATCCATTAATAGATTTCTCTTGGATCTACCTTATGAAATCAATTCCCCAATACTAGAAAGGAGCATCTACAATCATAGGTAAAAGAGGAAGAGAACATATTTTTTTAATTTACCAACAAACTGTTGACAACATCACATCTCCTCACAATTTTAGCTACATCTTGGGAAAAAACAACACAGTGGAGTAGAAGATAATCGTGCCAACATAGAGAGAGGTAGGCACTAAAATTAGCACGTGTTTGTTGTCCAAAACTCATGCGTAACCACACATCTATGAAACATAGCCAATTCATTTGCAAATGTGAAGAGATATAGAAGGGAGGTGCGTAGGAGAGAGGTTGAAGGATATGTGTAGGGAATAATAAAGGGGTTGAGCTATCTATAAATAGTTGTTTGAAATAAATTAAATATGTAGGGATAAATCCATGGGGTTGCACTAATCAGAAAAGGAGGCGTGATGGAAGTAAAGACAAATTGGGGAAGTGACGCGCAATAAGGAGAGTTAAAAGTTAATTGCAAATTTGTAGTGTGGAAGGAGGATTGTGCATAGAGGAGCAAAGAGGGGTGGAGCTCCATAAAAATTGGGAGTATTTTCAAATAAAAATTGAGTGCAGATTGGTTGTGGGTGAGCAAAGTATTGAGCGCATTATGTTGATTGCGCATTATGTTGATTTGTTACAGACTTTTATGTAAGTGTTGAACTGAAATACAATAATAATATTTTGTGTTGCAATCTTGTATTACTTTTTGGTAAAGTATTGTCTGTGTGTATGAGTTTGTGTATTGTGGAAGTTTTTTTGAGAGAGGGGAGTCCCCTCTGTGTCAATTGGTATCACAGCCCATGATCCTCAGCGCATAGGTAGAGCGTTGAACAAGAGGTTGCCTATGTTAGGACTGGTGGGTGGATTTGTGTGAACCAATCATCGAACGTGAGGCAATTTGCACAAGTGTAGAGAAATTGTGGAGAGCTCGAGAGGATTCTTGCAAGTAGAGAAGCCTTGAGAAATTGAGAGTTGGAAGCCGCAAAGTGATGTGAGTTGTGGAAGATTGCAGTAGACAAGATGGGATGGGTCGTGAGGAGACCTGTGCAAAATTTGTTTTGGGATCAATATTGGGAGAAAGTAGAAAATGAGAAGTTTGAGAAGATGGGACATATGGTCCATGAGGAAGTGGGAAAGATCAAGGAAATGATTGAGAAATTGGAGAAAAATGTTGGAAAATATGTGAGAGCAGCCCCTACAGAGGTACGTGAAGAACAAACGAAGGTAAAAGAAGATGAAAAAGTGATTGCAGTAGTAGAGGATATAGTTGCAGTGATGGAGTGCCAAGAAGTTGCAATCCAAGATGAAGAAAATGATGATGGGATAGCAAAAGAGAAAGAGGTAAAATTGAATTTTCTTGAATTTAATGATGAAGAGGTTGAGTTGAAATTTCACATCGTTGAGCAAGTAGATAGAATGAGCGATCATGTAATTGAAAATTGGTGTATGGATAAGTGTTTGCATATAAAAGTTGTGAAGGATGTTGTAGGATGTTGGTGGAGGTGGACAGTATGCAGTGGGTCAAAACCCACGAAGGAGAAGAGGAGAATGGAGAGCATTTGGTGGAGGAGGTCAAGCTTTGGTGGACATGAGTCCATGAGAGGGAGGAGAAAGAGAATGCAATGTTGTCGGAGGGAGATGGCACATGTTCCGGAGAGGTGTTGGAAGAAAATGAAGAATAACTAGTTTTAGTGCACTTGATACAGTGATGGAGTTCACTACAGATTGTTCACAATCTTGAAGAGTAATTCTATTATTCAACTCCACCATGGTAAGCCTATGCTCACAATCTTTCTACCCAGTGTGTCTGATGCAGGAGTATCCCAAGTGAACGATCTATCTACATCACCCAAAAAGATTTGTAGTTTATTTTAGTTTTGCTTTGTTTTGGTTTTGTCTTGACCTCTCTCAACATTGACAACACTTGGTGTCGTCAGATTGGCAAAAGCTAGTTTTCGTCGGTTTTTGGTTTTAGTGCATAACCGACAAGCTTCATGAAAACAATTTCTCAAGAGGACTGGTGAAGTTGCATGGAAAATCCTCATATAGGCAGATTTTTGGAAGCATTCCTAAATTCTTGACGAAGGTTTCAAAGTCAAGCATTTCCTAGTTTTTGAGATTGAATGGTTTTCTGACTTGTGTTGGAACTTGGCAGATTGGCGAAAGTTTAAATTTTTGATTTCTGTGGCACTTAAGGCCAAACGGTTTGGTAGAGGTCTTTGGAATACAGAGACGCTTACCCCTGTCCATTTTGGTGAAGTTTCGGGCTCTTGGTGAAAATTATGGCCGAAGTCAGTTTTCAGCCTCATCCATAAAATGTTGTATTGCACTATTTGGTATAACTCACATAATTGCTTCTTTCAATGAGACATTTACCAAGCATAGAAGGATATGATCTCACACCAACATTACTTTGATGACACACATGGAATAATGTTAAAGGACACTTTAATATAGACATGGTCTGATAGGAGCTCACGGCTCAAGGAATTCATGGTTTGATTTAGACATATTATTGTTGATTTGGATTTGGTTAAAGTTTGCATTTTTCCATGTAATATAAGCTATGATATTACTTAGCAAGATTTGTACGAATCATTTGATTAATGGAGGTTTTCCATACAGCCATAAAATTGCCATCGATTCATTTTAAAGGATACGAAGTGTTTGGGCACCGAGTGGTAAGTTGAAGCAATGAGGCAACGATGTAAAACGGAAAAACATTGAGGCGTGGAGGAGAGGGAGTTGGTAGAAGTGAAGGACAAGGGGGGCGTGAGGCTACACTGAGAAAAGGCAGCCACATCTTGGGCAAAAACAACACGGTGGAGTAGAAGATAATCGCCCCATCATAGCGAGAGCTAGGCACTAAAATTAACAGGTGTTTGTTGTCCAAAACTCATGCCTAGCCGCGCATCTATGAAACATAGCTAATTCATTTTCAAATGTGAAGATACAGAAGGGAGGTGCATAAGAGAGTGGTTGGAGGCTGTGCACAGGGAATAATAAGGGGGCTAAGCTATTTATAAATAACTGTTTGAAATAAATTAAATATGCAGGGATAAATCCATGGGGCCGCACTAATCAGAATTTAGGATGTGTGATGGAAGTAAAGGCAGATTGGGGAAGTGACATGCAATAAGGAGAGTTAAAAGTTAATTGCAGACTTGTAGTGTGGAAGGACAACTGTGTGTAGAGGAGCAAAGAGGGGTGGTGCTCCACAAAAATTGGGAGTATTTCCAAATAAAAATTTGAGTGCAGATTGTTTGTGGATGAGCAAAGCCTTGAGGGAATTATGTTAATTTGTTGCAGACTTTTATGTAAGTGTTGAATTGAAATCAATAAGGAAATTCTGTGTTGCAATCTTGTATTACTTTTTGGAAAAGTATTGTGTGTATGAGTTTGTGTATTGTGAAGTTTGTTTGAGAGAGGGGAGTCCCCTCTGCGTCAGTAATCCTAGTTGTTGACGAGTAATAAGAATTAAAAGCAATGACCATATTTAGTGATTGATAAAAATAAGATGAACAAAAGATAGCTAAAGAAATAAAAAGATAAAGTTAGACAATTAAAAATAGAATTATTTTTTGTGTTTTAAAACAAATTATGTTTAGGCATTAGTTTGTTGTTAAATTGGGCATTTCAAAATATTGTAAATAGGATAGAGAACAAAGAAAAAATATTTCACAAGTAATATTGGTATGATGTTGAAGTAAAGTAGGAGATTGAATATTGTAATTTCTTTGTTTTGATTTAACAAATTGGAAAATTTTGTTTCAAAAGTTATGAACAACTTTAAGATCTTGTGGACAAATTTTATTTTATATTTCTGATGTTTTTGAGGTTGTTGTCTTGCCCCTATTCATACAATTTATATATGCATAGACATGTCTATGTATATAGGTATATAATTATATGAAGCATATACATTTATATACATGCAAACATATCTATGTCTACATGTCTGTGTGTATTGTCCCCTTTGAGTGAAAGATTGAAAATTAAGTTTGATGGGGTCTCTTGAGGTAATTCTAGGCCCTTGAGTAAATGAGTCTAAGAGAGAATATCATTAAGTAATGGAGTTATAATATAGAGGAGTTAAAAAATTCATGGTATAACACTCAATTCTTTTCTCTCCACGATAATAGAAAATGATTTGGGAATTGATGGAGGGACTTTTGTTCCTCATGCAAAATAACAAAGTTAGGTGAGTTAGAATGTAAAATCATTCTCCTCATGTGTGAGGCTTGTATTTGGTTCTACTTCTTAATGAAAAGGGGAGTTGTCATCATGGTAGAAACTTACATACATACATGCATATAAATTATTCTAGATTTATTGATGTTTTACAATAATTCTATTGCCACATTGGCATTTATGATTCAATTCATCAAATTGCAACCACTACATCAAGGTCATCATCAATTTTCCCACGAATATACAAACATAAATTGTTTAACTACCAAAATAAGGATCCAAGACACTGATAAGAATATATAAACACCAATTATTTGACTACAATTATATACAAAGCAAGTAGTTGTATTTTTTGTTATTTCTTTTGATTCATCGCCTATAAATAGTACTTGTTCAATAGTGGCTAATCATTTTCCCATTTCATTGGTCTATTTCTTTTGATCTAAAAATAACATTCTTATTTATGTCTCATTTCTAATTTCATCTAGTTTTCTTAAGATAATACTTCAATCATAAGACGTGATTGCATTAGAAGATCTTAATTTTGCTTTCCTTTAGCTTTTCTTTTCATCTTCTAATATTGTTCTTCTTTTTATTCTTCATCTAAAGAGATGGTTTTCTTTTTATTTGTTCTCCATTTTGGCTCCTTATATCCATGTTCTGACTACTAATTCTTTTGATGCTAATTTAATTATTTCTTCAACTAACCTCTTCCTAACTTAAGTTTTTCAATCTACCTAACTTGTCTTTTACCCACCTTTCTCATTTCTTCTCTTGTTAGAGTATCTATATAAATATCTTTGCTTTTTGTAGAAGCTAATTTTCATTCAACAACTTTTATTTATTATTTTGGAAATGTAGTGTAGAAAATTGCATACTTATGTCATTTCACACTTACACTACAACTTTAACCCGTCTTGATTTGATTATCAATGATAATTTTTTACATTTTTTTGTGCATCTTTTGCATTTGTGAAATAAATCTTTGTATTGAAATATATTCATTTATCATAGTTATCAAATATTTTTATAATCAATGGTGTTTTTCCTCATAGACCAGGGCTAACACCATATCAAGTATTTTATCTTTGTATGCTTGTTTTTAATCCTTATGAAATTGAAATTTTAAAAGTTGCCATTTCATCATTTGGTTGTTCATGGAGGTCAAAAGGCCAAAATGAAGGTTTGACTAAGGCAAACCCCTAAACAACCCCCAAAAATTTTCCCATCTTTGTGTATGTAGGTTGAAACATGCTTAAAGCCTAAGATGATCATTCTAGAAAGTTCAAAGTCATCTAGTGAAAGATGGCATCGCTACGTGGGGACATCTGCTCTACGCATTGGCATCCTATGCAATTAACTTCAACATTTGGTGACATGTTCTTTTCTATCTACTTTTTCATCTTCAAATGGAAATATAATTTTATTTGAGTCCATATTTTCTATAATTTAATATTTGCTCATTATTTTTATCTTACCAAGTAGGAAAAATTGTTATTTCAATATATAGTTTTTTCTATTAACCTTATTTGAAAAATATGTTATTTTTATATATAAACAGTAGAATCACTATCTTATTTTAAGAGCATATAAGAATTTGCTAGTTTAAAGTAATTATCTTTAAAAGTGTCAAATTTCTTTATCTTGATTTTCTTCTTCAAATGATTCTTTTGCTCTATGTTTGAACATTAATTCTTTAGCTAATTTGTCTCTAATCATTGCATATTTTTTCTAAGACTATGACTAGCTCATAATATTGCTCTTTAGATTGTTCAAAAGATTGTTCCACGAAGATGCAATACCAATTCAAAAGATCAATTTAAAAATCACTCTTGGCATGAACATATTCGTCATTGTAATAAGAATTAACCCACGTTTCAATTAATTCAAAATTTTCAATAATAATTTATACTACATATCCTTAAACACAATTCAACATAATCCACTCTCTATTCATGCCGATGAGGAGATACCTACTAGAGATTTCGTATTAGTAAGGTTGCATCAAGGCAAAAACAAGCTAAGAGCATATGTATCCCAAGACTCTAGACTTCCAAACCCGAACATTATAAATTCTAAAATGTCGAATGTCGAATACTCTTAGATCAATGCATTCATAGGAGATACACAAAGAGATTGACAGAGCATGACAAAGATGCTGGATCAATGGCTATCAAAGAAAGCAAACACAGTAAAGGTACAAATGTAGAAAAGATTCCCGATGAACATGAAGAGTTATTACATTATTGAGATAGTGATAGGATCCACTCTGTCTTCGGCTATCCTAGATCTTAGTTTTATTCGTAACACTAATGACACACTATAGTGATCTTGTACTCCTAAGTTCTTCTGACAGCAACCATAGCGACATACACTAAAGGTCTTCATCCTCGTCATAGTTCGTGGAGTGGGATGAAAATTGGGTTAATCTTTATGAATATTCTACCACTGATTTGATCCCACTCTATTCTCTTGGCCACTTGAGCTGGACTTATTTTGGCTCTTTCATTTTTATGATGACTTTTGGTTGTCAATCCCAATTTAAAGGATAAAACTCTAACCTAGGGAATGTAGAATTCAGGATCTATCAAATAATCTCTTATTCCATTTATTATGAATCCAACAAATCTAGATTTAAGTTGATTGAAGAAATTGATCATGATACTATCAAGTTCTCCAAAATCTTTAGCCTGGTCTTCAAATGGTAATCTCCCAAAACAAAGAACACTAACAATACCAATTCTACAAATTATTAAAAATTTCTTCTTATATGCTTGAATCACTAGAATTGAGAAAATCTTCTGATGTATGAATCAAATGAAAAGAATTTTCTCATTTGGTGCATCCCATAATCTAAATTCTCTTAACGAAATGAAATCATCTATTTTTAGGTGATATCTCCAACAATCCCGAATTAGACTTTTAATCTCACTTAGCCATTTATTCAAATACCAATTATCCAGCAAAACTTTTATGACTGAAATAGGTAATGCTGGTTCATCATATTCTTCTAAGAATATTATAGCTGCCATTTTGAGCTCTCCTATCAAGCTATTAGCAACAGAGTTTTCTTCTCCTTTAATCCGTTGGATTGTAAAACCATAGCTCTAGAACTCAAAATGCCATCATGCAGTTATTCCTTGAGCTAGACCTTTATCAGGTTTCCTTTTGAGAAGATTCATCATTGCATGGCTATGAGTTCTTATAGTGAAATACTCTGCTTTGAGAAATATCTTGAATTTGTCTATGCCTCCTTTTACTAGTAATATTTCCTTCTTATACATCTATGATAGTTATGTTTAGATTGTGAGAAGGTATTTGATCTATAACCACATGCTTCATTTTTCCCATCTAGATACTCCTGTGTCAAAATAGCTGACTATGTGGTGTCAAAAGCATCAACACACAAACTTAAAGTGACACCTGGTTATGGCATTTGCAGAGAAGGCAAATCTAAATATCTTTTCTTTATCTACTTCATTGATTCTGTTGTTTATTCCACTAAGGACCTCCTTTCCTAGGTATTTTCTATAGTTGTTGTCTTGCTACTACTAAGTCTTCACAAAATGGAGACACGTAATTCAAACATCCCAAAAATCTTTGAACATACTTTTTATCACTAAGGATGTCTAGAAATTATTAAGTCCTGGTGAGGATGTAAGGTTGGAGTTTTATTTTACCCTGATCTAAATGTAGATCTAGAAACTTGATGTCAATGCTGCCGATTACCATTTTCTTTCTCTGAAAGACAAATTCCATCTTTCTTGACAACTTCATATAAAAAATTTAAATGTTATAAATGCTCTTCTACAGAAATATTAAAAACTATTATATCATCAATATATACAGCACACAATTTGTTCAAATGCTTAAGTGTTGCCCTTTCATCTTTGGAAATATGCAGATGGAGTGCTAAGACAAAATGGCACCACATTTCGTTCGTATGGGCCTATGGGATAGAGAATGTTGTTTTGTACTTGTCAGCCTCCTTGATCTTCACTTGCCAAAATCCAGATTTAAAATAAAAGTTTGAACATAATTTTTAGTGTGTTGCCCTCCTTATCAATCAAAACTTAATAGAATTGGGTAATTGAATGGTAGAATAATATGTAAGAACCCCTGTTCTCCCCAAACTGAAACTCTGCACTTCCGGTGATAGTTTTCTGACTTTGTATCTTTTTTTTGTTTGTTTTGATGATTGCAAATGACTTGGAAGGAATAATTTAAATGACTGAAATAAAGGGAATGCAATGCTACAGCTATATGCAATCTTTCAATGAATATATATGACTGAAATGACATGAGAAATGCACCTACAGCTTAATGGACATTATTACAAACATTTGCCATGCCAACTATTGATTGAATATGAACTGAAATAAGTAACTACAGCAATGACATATTGACAAACATTTGTGGTGCAACCTTATATCTTTTTTGTTGAATGCATAGACTTATTACAATCTGTTCAAATACTGATTATAAACTGAGTGCATTGCCAAGACTCTTGGCTTACATCGAGTCATGAATGAATGCCGCTATAATGTCTTATACCAAATATTCATGCAACTACAGCCACTATATGGCAGCGACTAATACAATGCAAACTCTCTTGGGACTGAGATTAATACACTTACAGAACACTGTATGGCAGTGATTTATTATGCAAATACAAACTGAAATCTGACCACAACATGTATGCAATTAATTCACCCAATCGCCTCTTTAAGAGAAGACAATGGTATTATGGAAATGCATATACAATGAGTTCATTATTTCTTTACACAACTGTAATCTTTGCATGAAGAACTACAATACTTTCATACCCGGATTTCAATGTCAATGACTGCAGGTCTGAAAACTGTTATGACAGAAAATTCTGGAAGTGCAAACCAGCAATCAAAGTCCCCAATAATTATTCTCCAACAAGTATGCAATCTGCACTTGACAAACTTTAATCATTGCTTGATATGAACCCCACATGCCAAGAGGAAGGTACTGTATCAACACTGCTTCCCCAACGCGTCTAGGTGCCTTGCTATAAATAGTAACGCTGGACTCCACTGACCTGATGACTTACTATAAATAGTAAGTGCATGAAACTGAGTCCTGAATCACCAAACGAAGGCCAATCCTGAACCAAACTGAGCTCTGAAGAAGAAAACACTCTGATATCTGCCAAACAGGACCCTCTAACCATCTGCATTAGCCAACGAGGGTCAACTAATAGGCTAAACCGACAAGGAACTGGAACGAGCTAAAAAGGGGACATTACATAATATCATTTGTAGGTTTATAATAGATTCAAAATCACTTCTTGCCTGTAATGTCCCGTCAAAAAGATAAGTATTAGTCTCTAAAATAATTTATTTCTTTCAAATACTAATGTTTAGTTGGTAATATTATTAAAAATATAAACTATATATTTAATACAATTTTATACATTATGAGCTTCTATTAAACAAATCGAATTAAGATACTAATCGAATCTTTTGAGACAGACTAATGGAGAAGATGTGACCATTCATCCAAGGCAGGCCGATTAAGAAGAGTCATGATCTTTCACCCATGAGGATACTTTAGGAGAGCGATTGAGGATGAGGGAGCATGACAGAAAGGAGGAGGAAAATAATCACCCAAATCGCACTACTACTCTGTACAGGAGCCCAAGCTACGACTCATCAGGAAGCTAGTTGGAAACTAAGAATTCCACGCGGCTAGAAGAATAGATCTCGTGCCACCCAGAAGGAGAATATTCGGCGATTAGACAGACATTGAGGAAGGCATCGAAACTTATAAACCAACATATAGACTACAAAATCAATATCCTTCCAGAACTCGATCAGGGGTTGAGCAAGACATCAAGATTGCCTTCCAGAATTCTGCATATTGATACTTGGCAAATGGTTTATTATTCCATTTATTCAATTCTCAAAATATAAACCATTCATCAGACGTCATCACATTGCATTCTAAAGTTTACATTGATTCAAGAATAAACTGATTAAGTTAGAAATAAAGTACCAGGACATCACAGTGGTATCAGAGCATAATCCTGCCATCCTATGGAAGGAAATTAAACAAGAAGGATCATCACATTCTTGTAGGGAAAAATTCCATAATATGAATGAATTTAAATAAGGCATCGATTCGATTGACAACAAGTCGATTTGGACTACAAGAAGAAGTCGTCAGACACTCCTTCAGAAAGGACAAACATAGAATAGGACAAAGGAACTGCGTTTAATCTGTGGGACTCAAGTAAACAGTAAAGTGACGTGGAAGTTGAAAGCCAAGTGGTCGATGCTTGGATACTGAAAGTGGCGTGAGAATTATTGATTAAAATATAAATTCAGGGAGGTGTCGGTTTACATCCAAAGGAAGTCCATATAATCTTTATCGGGAGCTGCTCGTGTTTATTGGAGAAGGCAAAACTTTAATCATAAAATCAATTTTGGAGTATTATGGATGACGTGGGAGTTTCTCTTAAATAAATCACCTGAAAAGCTATTTAATTGTATTACCTTGTATAAAGAAGGAGCCATCTATTGGAGTCGTGGAAATAACAAGGGAAACGTCTATCTTATATCGCACCATTCAGGTAGTTCGCATATACTCAGCCAGGCAAGGCAATTTGAAATTCTATATGATCAATCAATAGATATGGAGGCTGTGAGCTATAGTTTCAACGATCATCAATGAAGGGGGATCATAGTATCTGTTGTGGCTGTGATCTTCACATATATTCGATTGATGATCGAAATTCTCATCGGTGTGTGCCAGTCAAGTAGATATTATCAATCTTGAAAGGAGCCAAAAGTGAGTCAAGACTATTTGTTAGCATTGCCTTCATACAAAGAGAAGAGATCAATCTATAATTACGCTCTGCCACGTCTTATTCACCATCGGGGCAGAAATATGAAATGAGAGAAAAAGGAAAGATTGATTACAGGCTGCATAGCCTGGTAATGCTTAAGAAATTATGATTCTACTGAAACATAGAATAAGATAAAGATATAATCAACAGAGATTGAAAAGCTTACAAATTAAAAACAAAGGAATAGCCTATAGATACATTCCGAAGAAGGAATCACAATCAGAAATCAGAGGACCTAAAGCCAAGATTTATACTATTTAAAGCATTTAAGTAATAAGCTGCAACTCTAACTACGACAAGTTGTGATTCTAGGACAAGATTTAGGGAATCCCATAAAGGGGAAGATAGGATAAATTAGTGAAATTAAGAGCAGATAGATGGAGAGTTTGATATGAGAATAATAAGAAATATATTCAAGGCACTCCAGCAGTCTTGTGTGAAGGAAAGAATTGACATATAGTCAAAGTAGAGTGCGAGGAAGATATCCATAAGTATAGTAAGATCCACAATGTTTTCCATGTATCCAGGCTCAAAAAAGGTTCTTGGGCAACAAGTTCTTCCTTGCACTGAGTTACCTCCACTCGATGAGGAGGAGCAACTCACCCTAGAACCAAAATTCATCATGGATACCAGAGAGAGGAAGTTAAGAAACAGGGTCATCACCGAGTTCCTAATCAAGTGGAAAGGACTCCCTGAAGACAATGCCACATGGGAAAAGAAAGAAACCATTGAGGCTTTTAGAAATAAACAAAGTTAGGAATGGAAAAAACCCTAAAAGATCAAGGGCAAGCCAACTACTGTATAAAATATTCCTTATATAAGTAATAAATCAATCTTCTTGAAGAAACATCTGGTGTTGCAGCAATTCAGAGTTAAGTCAGATCTACTTATAGGCCAGAAGGAGGATAATAGTAACGATTGTTACAATCCTTCCCCAGGTGGCCCAAGTAACCAAAATAATTGAGAAGGTTAGTTGTAACGATTGTTGCAACCTTTCTCCCAGATTAAGGCTAGGTATACTCCAGGAATGGATACCTAGAAGATTTGAGAAAGTCTAGTTGTAACGATTGTTGCAACCTTTCTCCAAGATTAAAACCAGGTATACCCCAATAATGGATACCTAGAAGATTTTGGTAAGTCTAGTTGTAACGATTGTTGCAACCTTCCTCCAAGATCAAAACTAGGTATACTCCAAGATTGGATACCTGACAGGTATACCCCAAGAATGGATACCTAGAAGATTTGGGGAAGTCTAGTTGTAGCGATTGATGTGACCTTCCTCCAAATCAAAGCTAGGTATACTCCAAGCTTGGATACCTGGAAAATTCAAGAAAGTTCAGTTGTAACGATTGTTGCACCCTTTCTCTCAAGATCAAGGCGGGTACACTCCAGGAATGGGGTACCTAGAAGACTCAAGGAGGTCTAGTAGTAACGATTGTTACAACCCTTCTTTTGAGTTAAGTTGGTTACACTCCAAATGTAAGGTAACCAAACAAAGAAATTAAATGTAACGATTATCACAATCCTTCTCTCTCAGATACGAGTATATTAAGGAAGAAGATGCTGCCTTTGCTTGAGGACAAGCAAATCCAAGAGGGGGAGACTTGTAATGTCCCGTCAAAAAGATAAGTATTAGTCTCTAAAATAATTTATTTCTTTCAAATACTAATGTTTAGTTGGTAATATTATTAAAAGTATAAACTATATATTTAATACAATTTTATACATTCTGAGCTTATATTAAACAAATCGAATTAAGATACTAATCGAATCTTTTGAGATAGACTAATGGAGAAGACGTGACCATTCATCCAAGGCAGATCGATTAAGAAGAGTCATGATCTTTCACCCACGAGGATACTTTAGGAGAGTGATTGAGGATGAGGAAGCATGACGGAAAGGAGAAGAGGAAAATAATCGCCCAGATCGCACTACTACTCTGTACAGGAGCCCAACCTATGACTCATCAGAAAGCTAGTTGGAAACTGAGAATTCCACGCGGCTAGAAGAACAAATCTCGTGCCACCCAGAAGGAGAATATTCGGCGATCAAACAAACATTGAGGAAGGCATCGAAACTTATAAACCAATATACAGACTGCAGAATCGATATCCTTCCAGAACTCGATCAGGGGTTGAGCAAGACATCGAGATTGCCTTACAAAATTCTGCATATTGATACTTGGCAAACGGTTTATTATTCCATTTATTCAATTCTCAAAATATAAACCATTCATCAGACATCATCACATTGCATTCTAAAGTTTACATTGATTCAAGAATAAACTGATTAAGTTAGAAATAAAGTATTGGGATATCACATTGCCTTACCAAAAATGCAAGACATGATAATGGGCTTTTGTTTGTTCTAATGAATTTTCCATCCAATAGTTCTTGTAAATGCTTCTCCATTTGTCCTACTTTTGACGAACTAAGAAGATAAGCAGGTTCATGTGGTATTTTACTTGAGCATTCTGGTTTGGTGTTAATCTCACATTCCTCTTGTTCTTCTATCCAAAATTTGAGAGGATTCATATTGCAACATTATTTAGCAAACTTATCTTTAATTTGCGTAAATATATCGTCTTCAATTAGTTTGTTGAGTTTCTCTTGGAATTCTTGTGTGCTCTATTCTTTTTGCTCAACTTTGTTCTGATGATGTTTATTCGCCTCTTTTGTCCATCGTATTTTTTCTTATTTCTTCTAACTTATGTTTTGCAAACTTCGAGTATGGGATTTTTTATTTGTCTACCATTATTTCTTAATGCATATGGTTTTTTTATAGGACAAAAGGCTCATACTTATTGACAATGACGTAACCTAATAAAACGTCACTATCCATTGCATTAAATTCAATAAAAACTGTTATAAACAGTTCTTCTATTGTGAAAACATCATGAATATACCTATTGAGATTCAATGGCTCTCTTATAATTCAATGCCCTTTTGCATTGGGTATCATTGATTTCTAGTATTTTTCCACAATGGTTTATTGACTTAGTAAATGACCTTGTTGAACCACAATCTAAAAATGTATCTAAATTATATGGCTTATACTTTGCAAAATCAAAATTGATTCTAATATATGCACAATTATATACAAAGTAAGTAGTTGATGCAGTTTATGTTCTTTCTTTTAGTTCATCTTCTATAAAGAGTACTTGCTTAGTAGAGGCTAATATTTTTTCCATTTCATTGATCTATTTATTTTGATATAAGATTTGACTTCTTATGTCCTCTATCTCATTTTTAACTCCATCTAGTTTTCTTAAGATAATGCTTAGATCAGAAGATGTGATTGCATCTAAAAATATTACCATATTCTTGCCTCTAGTTTTTCTTTTCAGCTTTTCCTCTTCTGAATCTGCATCTTGATATTGTTCTTCTTTTGATTCTTCATCTAAAGAGATGGTTTTCTTTTTATTTTTTATCCATGTTGGCTCCTCATTTTTTATTTTCTTCCAACTAATAATGCTTTTGATTTTGCTTTATTCTTTCTTCAACTAATCCCTTCCTGCCTTGAGTTCTACAATTTGCTTGACTTGCCTTTCTTATTTCTTCTCTTATCAGAGCATCCTTATAAACATCTTTATTTTTTGTAGAATCTAATTTTAATTCAACAACTTTTAAATTTTCTTTTATCAATTGTTGAATAAAATCTTCTTCTTTAAATGATTATTTTTCTTTATGTTTTAGCATTCATTCTTTGGCTAATTTGTCTCTTATCATTGCATATTTTCCTAACACTATGATTAGCTCATAATGTTTATCTTCAGGTTGTTGAAAAGCTTGTTCAACAGGTATTACATCCCACCACACTTGTGTTTGAAGAGATTGATAGAGGGCTTTGGCAGGAAAATTATGGTTTTTTCTAGGCAATTTGTGGCATAATAAAGGCCATTGCATACAAAACATTAGACGTGGGAAGGACTTTCCCTGAGAATTGATCTTTTCTTGAGTGCATGTGGAGGGGGCTTATAGCTAGATTTCTTGAGCTAGTGTTTTTGGATTTGGATGGCTTTATACTTATTGTAGGATTTATGTTGGTAATAAGGTTTATGACCTTGGGCTCTAGCCATCTATGCTTTGCTTTTTGTTATTTTGGAAGGACCGTTTGGGAATGTGCTTAGAAGGATTTTTACAAGATGCTTGACAAGAATAATGGAAAATTTTATGGGAACATCCACAATCATCATGTATAGAGGTTCTCTTATAGATGCCTCTAAGATTACAAGAAGAATTATAAGAATCTCATTTTTCTTGATTAGACTCTACAAGCATTGTTTCTTCAATTTTTGCTATATGACTACTTTTAATTGTGCTAGTGTGTAGTCTTTTTCTACATAATCTTCTACCCACTCTCCCAATCTACAAGGATAGATAATAAGAAATGCCTTTTTAGGGCTGTGTTATTTTGTTCTGCAGCTTGGTAAGCATATTTCTCTGTGTTACCGGATTCGTACCCACAGGCCTCGAACCCGGTTCGGGTGCGAACCCGGTTCGGGTGCGAACCCGGTACGGGTTCGCCTGTGGGTACGCGCTGGGTACGCACCTTGTGCGTACCCAGCGAGTACCAGGCCCGTGGGTACGCGGACCCGGGGGTACCAGCCGCGTACCCGGGCGAACCCCTGAGAACCCACGGCCCAGCACTTCAAAAGTGGGCCCAAAAGTGAATAAAAAACAATTTTTTAATTTCTATTTTGCTACAAAACCCTAGAACGACCCAATATGAGGCCTTTTAACACTAAAGCATTTCATTTTTACCTCTCATTTTGCTCTCTCCATAATTTGTGTCCATCTTAGCATTTTGAAGGGAGGTGATTGCATTTGAAGGAGATCGATTGTGGAGTGGCAAATAGCTTCTACAAAGGAGATTTAAGTGTTCAAGGTATGCATTTAAACCCTATTCTTCAATCTTTTGATGATTTTTTTTAAGTTTCTTAGTTTTTGATGAATTTTTTCAAGTTTGTGAAGAAGTTTTTCAAATATATATATTTTTTTTTCATTTTTTTTATAGATTGCAACAATGGCAAGTAGTCAAAGTTCAGTGGGTGGGGATGGAAGCCAAAAGTTTAAAATTGATAAAGGATCTCCTTTATGGAGACATACCACACGAATTTCACAAATTCCTGGAGGTGGGGGGTTTGTTTGGAAGTGTAATTTTTGCAATGTACAATATAATAGCTCCTACTACCGAGTAAAACTTCATTTTATGGGCCCTGGTGGTAAAGGGATTAACATGTGTGTGGGTCCAGATAAGAAGGGGTTATCTACTGTACAAATAGCAGCATTTATAAAAGAACAAGAAGATGCCGACAATTCAATTGCAAGAGGAAAACAAACTAGTTATAGTTCCGGGAAGAAAAAACAAACATTACCCACTCATCAGATAGTTAGGCCCTCTAGACATCCCTTCTTGTCTATACCCTCTACGGAAGAAGAAGATGAAGAACCAGAAACCACCACCCGCAAGAGAGGTCCATTAGAGAAAGCATTTAAAATGGAGGCAAGAGATATTGCTGAAGAAAAAATTGCACGTTGCCTCTATGCCAATGGTCTTCCATTCAACTTGGTGAGATCACCATATTGGAAGGACATGGTGTCAGCAATAAATAGTGCACCTCCTGATTTCACAAGTCCTGGGTATGAAAAGGTGCGTACCACCTTATTGCAAAAAGAGAGAAATATGTAGAGGCCCAACTAAAACCAATTAGAGATTCTTGGGTTGAAACAGGTGTATCTATTGTTTCCGATGGATGGAAAGATTGCAAAAACCGTCCATTGATTAATGTTATTGCAGTGTCCCCCAAGGGGGCAATGTTTTTGAGGGCGGTTGACTGTGAAGGGCAAGTGAAAGATGCAATGTTCATTTCCAGGATTCTCATTGACTCCATAGAGATGGTGGGTAGTGAAAATGTTGTCCAAGTAGTTACGGACAATGCAAAAGTTTGCAGGGCTGCAGGTGCTTTGGTAGAGGCCAGATATGAGCACATCTTTTGGACACCGTGCACTGTACACTCCCTCAATTTGGTGATGCAAGCAATTGGCACCCAAATAGAGTGGGTGAAAGAAATATACCAGGAGTCTGAGGAGATCCAGATGTTTGTGACAAACCACCATATGTCACAAGCAATTTTCAGAACTTTTTCAACATTGGAATTGTTGAAGGTAAATTTTAAAATTTAATATATTTAGTTTCATTTATCATTTATGTCATGTTTTACATAATTGAATAAAATATTTTTTGCATTATTTACATATTTTAAATGTGTTATTAACTTACTATTAACATGTTCTTAGGTTGCCGAGACCCGGTTTGCATCTCACACAATTGTTCTGAGACGACTTGTGAAGGTGAAAGATGCATTGAGTCAAATGGTTATTAGCAACCAATGGAGTATATGGAAGCAATCAAATTCAGAGAGGGCCCAAAAAGTCAAGGCATTGATCTTGAATGACGATTGGTGGGATCGTGTGAATTATGTATTGGAATTCACCGAACCTATCATGTCTATGCTTCGGTTTGCTGATACAGATGAACCATGCTTGGGGGATGTCTATGATAGCATGGACACAATGTTGGAAAAAATAAAAATAGAAATACAAAAAAAAGAGAATGATCCTGAAGACACCTTGTACAAAAGGGTGGAAGCAATTGTTCTTCATCGTTGGAACAAGATGACAACTCCATTGCACCTCCTTGCATATGCCCTATCTCCGAGGTACTATACCACTGAAGTGCTTTCTATCCCAGGGAGAATACCGCCATATAGAGATGCTGAAGTTGCTAATGGGTATAAGACGGCATTTAGTAGAATGTTCAGTGATCCAGAAGTGCATGCAAGTGTCATGAGAGAATTTGGAATGTTTGTCACAGGAAAATCAAAAAATCATAATGCTTCTGTTGCTAGAGACCAATACAAAATGGATGGTCTTACATGGTGGTACCTCCATGGTCAAGATTATATGTACCTCCAACCTCTTGCAATCAAGATCCCTCTCAAGTAAGTTTTTTTTTTTTGCCACTTGTATTGTAAAATTTAACACTTAACATTCTTGAATTTATCTTGCATTTTTTTATTTTATTTTTAATTTTGTTGTTTTCTCTCCAGGTTGCAAGCTCTTCTGCCGCTGAACGGAATTGGAGTACATACTCCTTTATCCACTCAGAAGCGTAACCGGTTGGCTGCAAAAAGAGCTGAAGACTTAGTGTATATTCATTCCAATTTGCGTCTTCTGTCACGTAGGATCCTCAATACAGGCAGGGGGCAGCGAGGCTTTGGGATGTAGCACCCGAGTCTACTGACTTGGATGCAACCATTCAGGATCTTGTTAGAGCCACTATGGATGATGTGGGTGATATTGATGACATATCACATGGTGTTGGATCCGCTTTGGGTTCAAATGATGATGATTTTGAAGTTGAAACCACTCAAAATCCAAGTCATGATGATTCTGACAATCCTTTTGATGATTGATGAGCATATGAACAATGAACATTGAATCATGTTTCAAATTTTCAATGTTTCATGAACTACATTTTGTAATTCAGTAATTTTATTTGAATATTTTTCAACTATCAATTGGCATTTAATATTTATCTTTGGCATTTGGCATTGATCAATGATCAAGTATCATACTATGAAATGATTTAGTTTTACAATTCTCTATGTTTCTCTTATTTTTTTGTATATATAATACATATATATAGATTTATAATATATTAAATTATTAATATATATATATATATACACACGTACCCATACGTACCCAAACCCCTAAAAAAAATTTGCCCGTACCCACGTACCGGGTTCTCGTACCCGAACCCGTCCCCGAACCCGAACCGGTAACTTAGATATTTCTCATAGACATGATAATATTCATTGAACTTGGCTAAATTACGAAGTTTCAAAGTACATAAAATGCATCTTACTTCTCCAACTTTGTCTTCTATGGTAGCTCAAAACTATTTTGTCATTTTCAGTTTGAGTTAACTAGGACCAAATTCAATAATATCTTCACATTCCATCTTATCGTCATCAATATTGTTGTCAGAATTTATGGGGTCATTCTCAACCAAGCTATCCAACCAATCTCTTATTATTTCACAAAATATTCTGATTGCATAATAGACTTTTTGTTTATTGGTCCTCTAGCAAGGTTTAGAATGAAAAAAAAATCGCATACCATCATACAAAGTACACACATCATATGGATCTAGGATTTTGTCAATATTAAGAAAATATCCATTTAATGCTATGGATCTAAATTGTACTAGTCCAAGAACTTCATCAATAGGGTCTTCCATGTTGACATCCATACTTTCTCCAAGCTCTACTTTTGGTGTAGTCTCTCATTCTTCACTTTCTTCTTCTAAAATTTCCTCACCTGGAAATTCTTCTTTTGGATCTACTACTTTTGGTTCTAAATCTTTTAGGATGTTCTTCTTTTGACATTTCTTTTTTTTTGTATAGTTTGGTTTAGGTAATTCTTCTACAATTCCAATCTCTTTTAACTAATCTTTTTATTCTTCTAGGACATCTTTTAATTTGAATTCCTTAAAAATATCTTGATGTTTAGGCTTAGAAGTATCTTTGTATGCCTAATGGACTTTGAAGGGGATTGTTTGGTTGTTCCTAAACTCAATGCTTTTTCTTCGACCTTGACTATTTTCTTAGGCTAGGTTTCTACTATTGCCAAAGATTTTATTCTTCAAAACTATTGTTTTCCAACCAAGTAATCCTAATTTTCTATAAATAAGCTCCAAAACTGTCTAGCTTCTATGCCACATTGTCAATGAGAGCATTGTTCTCTACAATTTCTATCAAA
Source organism: Sequoia sempervirens (assembly GCA_007258455.2). Lineage (NCBI taxonomy): Eukaryota > Viridiplantae > Streptophyta > Pinopsida > Cupressales > Cupressaceae > Sequoia > Sequoia sempervirens. The sequence goes on from VDFB02259159.1 coordinate 377,320, forward strand.
ACATATTTTTTACTTTTGTTCAATTTTGATTGTTCATTATATAAGTGGTCTAAAGTGGTTTTTCCCCTAGTTTGCTAGTGAGACAAATCACTAAGAGAAGACTCGATTCTTCTTTGGACTCATATCTTGGTTCTTCATTTGTGAAACATCCTTTTGAATACTTTCAACCTTATTTTAAGTATTGGCTGCATCACAAGCTATATCATATTTATTCTCTTGAGCAAAGATCTACCACTGGGCAATCTAGTATCTGTAAACTTTTGAATTCTCCTAATTTTTTCTAATACTAGTATGCAGTCTTGCAAGGTACTGACCCCATAGAATTTTTTAATGTTTAGGACTATGAAAGTCTCAAAGGTTGACCATCTACTTGGTTCATGGGGGGGGAGTGAATTATTAAAACGGCAATCATTTACTTTTCAAAACTTAATCAACCATAATAGTAGCACTTTAGAACTTAATCATCCACGACAATAACACACATGCAAGTTCTAGCAATTAAGAACACATCACGTGTTAATTTTTAGATCAAAAATGTAAGCAAGCAAAAAATGCAACACATAGACAATGAACACAATATTTTACCCTGGGAAAACCCTCCTACTCGAGGGAGAAAAACCCAGCAAAATATTATCTTATAAATCAAAATAATAACAAGCCCTACAAAGGCCAAATACAATACAATGGATCTGCACTTATATATGGTGCAATTTCATGAATACACAAAGTGTTTAACTCTTCTGCTAAAGTTGAATCTGTTGCTCTTGAAGGGCGAACCTGCTGCTGAATATATTTGAATTGGAATGGATTGAATGATGAACAAATGAGGAGACACCTTCTCCTTTATATATCAAACTAGGTGCTCTCCTTTCTAGGGCCGACCTTCCAAGAATACAAATTTTATTTATAATGCCAAGGCCGACCTGCCTTGAGTTGAATGTATTTAAGGGAAAATATCTCTCGAAGCTACACAACACTAACACTCCCTCTTAGCTAGGGAGGTATTTTCAAATATCCTCGTCATGGAGTCTCTCAACATGACACCCACAATGGCTACACCCATTTGTGGAAAGCCACAACTCAGTCTCAGAGATGTACAAGAGTTCATCATGGAGTCTCTCAACATGATGTCCACAATGGCTACACCCATTTGTGGAAAACTCATCTCAATCTCAGAGATGTACAAGGGTTCATCACGGAGTCTCTCAACGTGATGTCATCATGGAGTCTCTCAACATGACGTCCACAATGGCTACTCCCATGTGTGGAAAGAAACACATCTCAATCTCAGAGATGTACAAGGGTTCATCACAGAGTCTCTCAACATGATGTCGTCATGGAGTCTCTCAACATGACGTCCACAATGGCTACTCCCATGTGTGGAAAGAAATACATCTCAGTCTCAGAGATGTACAAGATATCCTTGTCATGGAGTCTCACAACATGATGTATCATCTCAGTGTCAGAGATGAACAAGGGCTTGCACCTCATATTTCTCCGTCTCAAAGAAATATACACTACAAGGGCTTTCACCTCATATTTCTCCGTCTCAGAGAAATATACATTACAACAAATCTTCATGATGATGTGACTCCCTTTGAAGCTCCAAGTACTTGCATCAACCTCCTGACCTCCTCGTCCAAGATTGCCTACAATGCTAGCCTTAGAGGAACGGTTTCCAATGCACACCTCCAGCATTACTGCCTTGCGAGAGTCCAGGATTGTCCTCCTTGACCTCATCCCAGATCACCCTATTTTGAATAGGTTTGCAAAGCTACCAATGTCAAATCCAGATTGACTATCTTGTGCAATTTTGTTCTCTGCAGCTGAAGAGGTCTTCCAAGGACTTTAGCACCTGGCCTTGCAACACTGCAACCCACTTAGCTGACACCTTCACTTCTTCTCAGTGAGTCATTCTAGTTCCTCGAGACATAGGACTCCATTTTGTTGAACACAAAACTCCCTCTTGATCCCTACCTCAATACAGAGATTACAAAAATCCTTTGGAAGTGAACTCCCCTTCATTGACTGATCTTAGAACCTTAAATCCTCTTCCTAGACATGATCTCAACTCGTGCCTGGAATTTAACTCCCTCTAAATGGCATTTCCTCCTCTTCGAAGTAGCTGATCGCAATGACAATCTATATAGGTTCTCTTTTGTTTAGTGTCTTCATCTTTCTCAATCTTCTTTGTTGATGTAAACTCTTCATCCAAGGCTGATCCAACCTTGTGCCCTCGAGAGATGTCTCCAGTGAAGAATCAAGAGAGTTATGCGCCACCAACACAGTCCCATGGCTGCAAGCTATGTCTCCATGTTTGTTCATTTCTCTAGCCAGCATGACTTCCTCACAGGATGCCTCAAGCTCTTCCTCCCTTTGAATTCCTTATGCAATCTCTCATCATCCTTTTGCTCCTCGATCCATCCTGCATTTTAGAGAGATTAATAATAGTTCATAGAATCAAACTACCCCGAAGAGAAATATACAGACCAATGCTAGAAGCATACATGATTCACTATTCCCAATGTTATTGCATGAATTATTATTAACTGCATGATTATTTAAATCCAAGATCATTATTCAAAGGTACAAACATAAAATACTTATCTTTTTATTGTTGGTACACCATTGAGCTAGACCTGTAGTAGTGTTTCATCTTCAACACCTTCACTCAATGTTGCAATCAATTTACCTCATCCTATTTTCATACCAACTGTTGTCACCAACATCTTGCCAAAACCATCTCGGACCTTCGTTCCTTTAATTTCCTGTATATACATTCCAGTTGATAATGAAGACTCAGCCCCAAGATTTTATTCAATCTCCAAAACGTCCACTGAGCTCTAGTAACTTGGATAACATCTTGATAACTAGAAAGTGAAGTTGACTCTTGCTGAGATTCACGTCCTTTCTACAATACCCACGGCTAGCAATGGTGAAACGCCTCAATCATTAACTGGTCATGCTCTTCCAACTATGGCACCTAGGTTCCAGTAATTGCCTAGGTCATGGTGAGTCCCAGAAATTCACGCCAAGCTTGTATGGTAACCCACGACTATGCTCAGAGTTCATTTGTCCATTTTGATAAAGTTCACGCTTAGATTGGTAGGCATTCGAAACTCCTTGACGATGCAAGTTTGTCGTAGCAATCTTCACAATAATTCATAACTCCAACTCAACAAGTATTATCCAATCAAATGAGAGCATACACTCCCACGTAGCCACCCAATGAAGTATCACGTCTGAAAAACTTGAAGTTTCGAGGCTATAAGCTCATGTCCACACTTCTTATGTCCATACGCCCTCTATAAACAACATATGGCATTCACAATTTCAAAATACAGGGTTCCCAGGTCTAATTATGCTAAGACTGATGGCACTCAGGTATATGCAACACAAACCCCAAATAATGATCAACTCTATAATTTCTCAATCTCAGCATCCTCATACCCTACAAACTTTGCTTAGTCAAATCTGATCAGATTTCCTAAACCCGCTCTGATACCATATTAATTTTTAGATCAGAAATGTAAGCAAGCAGAAAATGCAACACATAGACAATGAACACAATATTTTACCCTGGGAAAACCCTCCTACTCAAGGGAGAAAAACCCAACAAAATATTCTCTTATAAATCAGAATAATAACAAGCCCTAGAAAGGCCAAATACAATACAATGGATCTGCACTTATATATGGTGCAATTTCATGAATACACAAAGTGTTTAACTCTTCTGCTGAAGTTGAATTTGCTGCTCTTGAAGGGTGAACCTGCTGCTGAATATATTTGAATTGGAATGGATTGAATGATGATCAAATGAGGAGACACCTTCTCCTTTATATATCAAACCAGGTGCTCTCCTTTCTAAGGCCAACCTTTCAAGAATACAAATTTTATTTATAAAGCCAAGGCCGACCTGCCTTGAGTTGAATGTATTTAAGGGAAAATATCTCCCTAAGCTACACAACACTAACATCACGAACATACGATTTATGTGGAAACCCTTGCGGGAGAAAACCACGCCAAAATATTGCTTATATAAAACTTCTGTTACAATCTTCATAGGCACCAACCCATTGGAGACACCAATCCCCACCACTAAGCACCAACCCAGCCAGAGACACCAATCTCTTCTAATGAGAGGCACCATCCTCCAAATGAATATTATGTTTTCCTTCTTGAGTATCGCTGCTTCAATATGCTTCACAAATCTGCCTTAATACCTTCACAAAAATATGCTATAAAATCTGCCTTAATACCTTCACAAAAATATGCTATAAAATCTGCCTTAAGGTCTGCTCTAATTTCACTTGCAAATCTGATCACAACTTCTTCACTTATATTTCTGCCTTAATGTATGCTGTAGTGAACTCAGATCTGCTCATAAAACTTAATACATATGATCAAAAACCCTTCATAAATCTGATCATAAACTCTTCATTAAATCTGCTCATGTTCTTCAAATAAACTTGCACACATATCTCATATAGATCTGCATATGTTCTTCAATAAGAACCAGAAATGTTCTTCATACTTTCTGCCCTTTGGTCTACTTTAAATCTGCTCAATATTCAAACAATATTCAATGCTTACATATATCTCACACCTCTACTTTGCCTTGTTTTATACCTTATCAAACATGCCCCTTCGTCCGAAGGAGGTGACTCTCCCAAGAGGGGTCAGCCCTTACAAAAATGTATTTTATTATTTTTATTTTTCAAATTTAAATCTCCAACATGGGGCACTCCAATAAGGGGGTCAGCCTCTTCATAAAAACAATTTAATTTAATTTTTAAGTCACCACATGAGGGCGCTAGGAATCTAAGGGTCAGCCCTTAGAAATAGATAAAATCAAATTTTTATTTCCCTTTGTGAGGGTGGCAACTTCATAGAGGGCTGCTCATAAACACATTCAAATGATCTTGATTTTGATATGACGATTCACTTTCTTCCTCAACGATCTCTCTTGCCCTTCGCGTTCCTTTGACATCAATGACAACAATTTTCAATTATTTATCTTTGCATTCTTTGGCATCAATGACAACATGCAACAATCTCTTCATTCTTCCTTTGACATCAATGACAACAATCTTGCTACCATACGCCTTTGAGATCAATGACAATAATTCCAACACTCTGATCATTCCAACTTTATCTCTCATTTCCCTAATCTTAATTTCTTTATTTTGTTATATTTCCTTAGGAATGAGGGCTAGCTTTAACATGACTTGTTTTGCTAGCATATCCACCAACTAGAGATTGTTCCTTGAATGAATTATTGTAGCCGTGGATGCATTGGAAGGATATGGATTAACAAAGAAGCTTGTTATGTTGACGTTTATAAATTTTGGATGGTATAACTTAAACTTGCATTGGCCTCATCAAGGTTATAACCGACATAAGGTTTCATGATTGTGCATGGGATTGGTATTGATCTAGGCACTCATAGTGACCTACCTAGTTCTATTTCCCGAGGTTGTTCTATAAGTGTTTGATTTGACATAGTGACCATGTTAATTATAGAAACTCTCATCCTTTGCAGACATGGTTAACTAGAAAGAAGAGGGTTGTATGGAATATGTAGCTCTTGGAATTGAGAACCTTCTTGATTTATCAGTTGTTAATGTTTGGGAAACCAATTTGGAAACCAGTGTGATCTATACAGTGCCCATAATTAAACAGATTTGAAGAACCTTTAGGGTATAACATTCCTGTCAGGAAATTAGATTAAGAATAGCATATAACAACCTATAGATACATCTGCCACCTACTGCATAATATACTGATCCAAGAACTAAATCTACACCTTTAATATGTAATAACAAATAAAATGTGGAGTAGATGTGTTCATCATCCAATGATAGTGTGAAATTACACTGAACTATGCATTTGCTTTCTGTTGCTAGGATTCCTTTGCAATGAGAACTAATAGCTTGTTCACAAATTCTACATCTTTTGTCTAACAATATTGCAAAATACTCAGCAAAAATATTAGAATTGAACTAAGGATGAACAATCAGATGTACATGGGAAAAATGGACATGAAAGAAGGCCTAAGATTTCCATAATCGAACATCTTCTAGAACAGTAAAAGGGAGTTAAAATAGGTGAATTCTACACCTTTGACCATTAAATTGACTTCAAACTGTTTCATACTTTTTAACATCTTTTCCTTAATTCCTTTCTCAGGATATACATCACTAATAGATATATCAGGAAACTTAAAATACCACTTGCATTAATAGTAACATCCTCATCTTCACAAAACTTACGTAGGGATATGATATTTGATGAAGTAGGCAAGTGAAGATTTTCTATACATGATAGCTGGGCTAGGTAAACTAACTTGAGAATCTATGAAGAAATTGAGTGAATTTTTGACCTTCTACTGGTATACTTTTTTCAATTTACTGCTGCCCTAAACACAATTCTTCTGGCCTTCAAAACAAGACTTACTTTTGCAGTATTCCCTGTTTTCTAGGGGTACTTTGGTCACTACAACTTTCAATCCAAACTCTAACGTGTGTGTATCCTTGAAACATATTCTAGATTTATTGATGCTTTAACAATATTATTACCAAATTGGTATTTATGATTTAATTCATCAAGTTGCAACAAGTACATCAAGGTCATTAGTAGTTAGCCCATGAATATACAAAAACCAATTGTTTAACTCCTAAAATAAGGATCCAAGACACTAAGAAGAATCAAAATTTAAAGTATGGGGTAAGTTTTTGGTATAATCAAAATTTCTTCCTACTTTTAGGAAATGAGGACGTGTGTGTGTATGTGATTTAATTCATCAAGTTACAACATCTCCATCAAGGTCATCATGAATTTTCCCATGAATATACAAACACCAATTTTTTAACTACCAAATAACAATTCCTGAGTCAATTGTTCTACAGTTGGCATCTCCTGCTAGATGTTCCTATGTTAGTGTTACACCCATGGATGGGCCCTCTAAGGGGGCATCCCCCCTTCTTCTCCTAGGTCTAAGGATTTAAATAATCAAATCTTGAAAAATAGATCAGGCTTGAGATCCTATAATCCTACTCAAATTGTATTCCTTTATATTTCTTCAAGGAGATAACTATAGGTATGGATAACAAATTGAAGCAAAACTCAAAACTAGTCAAAGAATCAATGCTCTAGATCTCTTCAAAGGGCTACAAACAAGTCCAACAACAAAAATCTTAAGTCTAAACCATAATGAAATCTAAAGCATCGAGGACAACCAAATTAATACCAAAAGAAGACTATTAACATTTGAAGAGCAAAAGAATCTATTCGACTGTCAAGTGGCACACATGGTTCCAACAGCCATTTTGATGAATAAAGTTGTGCTTGGAAATCCTTGCTTGGTCCAGTACAAGCATCAAATTCTAATATGCTTGACCTGGATTGAGGCAAAAAGATAATGGAATTTGAGCTCGATGATATGTTATAACAACCATTCAAGTGGCATCATCTTCCAGCTTTGAATCAGAAATAGAAAGATTGTTTCAATCACAAATCTAGATGAAAAGAAATACTGTTCATTTCATTGTTGATAATAGAAGTAGAACCCAATTTCGTTAGAAGTGGTTCA